>CM035415.1:167761250-167771250 GCA_020310875.1 Ceratopteris richardii
TGAAGGAAACGAAGGCCCTCTTCCTCGAAAGTGGCCTTACATTTTTCTACCTGAAGAACATAATCTTATACATGATTTGTCGTCTCAAGGAGCAAAATTATACAATGAAGGATTAACAATTCTTGCATTAAGAAGAACAATAGATGATCAACAAAACAGGATTGATGTTCTAGAAAGTCAAGTGAAAAATTTACAACTTTCTATGGATGCATATGAGAGAAAATATTGAAGACTCTAAGAGGCATCATCATCTTTTGATCGGTTTACTGCCGATGAGTTATTGAATCAAGAAAACATTGAATAGACAAGATTTTTTTTGTAATCAAAGACATGGCTATTGTAAAACCATCGATTTTGCAATTGAATATAATCATATTATTCATAGTACCTCATTTTCTTCATTTTGAATAGCATCATCTATGACAAGTACCATGTCATCTATTTCTTCCATGTTTGAACCATCATTATGATCTACATCTAAATCATGATCACTCCATGAATCATTTGTTAAACTTTCACGAGTTTGATATTCTCCAAAAGTTTGTTATGCTGCTATAGAAGCTATCTTGGTTGGAGCACGTACCAAATGCATATTACAAAACACATATACCAAATCATTAGCACATGATACACTTAAGCGATTTCTTCATTTTGAATGAAGAAAATCATAGACACTCCAATTATGTTCACAACTACCACTTGAAGCTGCTACTGAAAGCACTCTCATAGCTAAATGTTGCAACTCCACTACTTCACCTCCATACTCTTTCCACCAAATAGGAGGTGGATGCTTTTGAATCGCTTCAATGTACCATAGATCTCCAAAAGATCCTTCTCGATTTACATACACTACTCTTTGGTGGAGTGCATCTCGACCATCTATACCTGGAGGTAATAACGGACATGTGTTTTTGAAGTCTGCCATGACTTCTTTGTTTGACCCTTGACCATTGAGTTGAAATGTTGGATCCAAAACAAATGTTGTTCCATGTAAATGAGTATGCATTTGCGTCCATCTCTTCTCTACTAACGATACAATATGTGTTTTTTCTCGTAATGAAAATTGATTAAAGTCTTTTACTTTTGAATAGCTTCTGACATAATCCAATAAACTTTTCCAATCACAAGTTTATCACTATCAACCATTCGTAAAGTTCCACAAAAGGTTTAGTGATACCAACAAATTTTTCAGGATTACGCCAAAAATTTTGTGATTGTATTAGAGTCGTACACTTGGATGCTACAACTCAATAAGAAGGATACTTCTCTAGCCATGCCTCCCATCTTCAATCAGCGATCATTTCATTTCTACAAGAGCTGGCTTAAGCTCCAATAATCCACTCAACACAATATAGGCAATTGCAAATCGTGTGGCATAAAAAATCTAAAGTGCTTTATTGGGAGATTTTGATGGAAAGAGCGAATATGAAAATTGATGCTCTCTGATAAATTTGACCACATGATTTGCATCTAATAAACTTTGTTTAATGAAAGATAATCTACCTATATCTTTCAATAAAAAATTTAATGTATGAGCTACACATGGAACCCAAGTAATGCTTTCATACTTGTTTTGAATTGTAATTCCAGCACTTGGAAAATTAGAGGCATTATCCATCACTATCACAGTCACATTCTTTGGAACACCCATGCGTGATATAGCATGTTCATATGCCTTTACAAGAAAAGCTGAACTTTTCTCTTTAAGAGAAGTATCAACAGCTTTTAAAAACATGTTTCCTTTTGGACATATAACCATGTCATTTTCTTTAAAATAGCGTCAATGCTTTTTTTCACTTTATCTACATACTTTGTTCGCATTTTATTATAATCTAGCACGGTGAATCCTTTTCATGCAGTTGACATCAAAGCATCTTTGAAAATGGGATTACAAATAACATTGAAAGGAATCCCACATGCTAAGAATGCTTGAGTCCATTTAAGATGAAGCTTGAGACAATCTTGCTTTTCAAAAGCTACAGGTATAGTATTTTGTGATGACCATTCTTTTCCCTTTCCCATGGTGCTTGCAAATTGCTTTATGAAGACTATACCTACAATAAAACAACATCAATCAATATCGAATAAGATATTTTGATCAATGTTGAGTCAGACAATTACAATAGACTTTAATTCTCAATCAAACACCCATATACAATTACACATAAAATCATTGTTGAGTCAAACAATCATAATAGATTTTAATTCTCAATCATACACACATATACCTTTACACATACATATACTTGCACATACTATTGTGAAATAGGAATCAATATTGAGTCAAACAATCACAATATATTTTAAACTCTTAATCATATGTGCATACACTTACACATACTATTGTGAAGTAAGAATCAATGTTGTATCAGACAATCACAATAGATTCTAAATTCCTAATCATATGCACATACATTTGCACATACTATTGTGAAGTAAGAATCAATATTGAGTGAGGCAATCGCAATAGATTTTTTCATTCACAATCATACACTCATATGCATACACATACTCATACACACACATACATATACTATTATGAAGTAAGAATCAATGTTGAGTCAAACATAATCTACCTACATCTTTCAATAATAAATTTAATGTATCACAATAGATTTTAAATTCCTAACCATATGCACATACACTTACACATACTATTGTGAAGTAAGAATCAATGTTGTATCAGACAATCACAATAGATTTTAAATTCCTAATCATATGCACATACATTTATACATACTATTGTGAAGTAAGAACCAATATTGAGTAAAAAAATCACAATAATTTAAACTATTTAATATTTATAGCAAACAATTATACATTGTTCTCTCTACAACACTTTAAGTTTGTAAAGAAAAAAGTAGCTTTTATGAAAAATGAGTAAGAATCAATTGTAATAGATTATAAATTCACACACCTACTATTGTGAAGTAAGAATCAATGTTGAGTAAAAAAATCACAATAGTTTAATTGATTTAATATTTATAAAAAAATTATACCTTGTTCTCTCGAAGTAGCTTTTATGAAAAATGAGTATAGTTCTTTTATTTTATAAAATATTAATCCATTAAAAAAATTTTTTGATTGAAAAACGGTTTCCATCGAAAGCGTTCTCCATCGAAAAGTGTCAAATTCCCATGCGAAAACTATCTGGGTGTAATCGAATAAGCTGACATGGCATCCAATAATTGGATCAAATAATAAGGGCTTACTGCAAAATTCCATAATTATTCCTGAATAAACGAATTGTCCAATAACCAATAATGCAACCTAGATAGATAGATAGATAGATAGATAGATAAATAGATAGATAGATAGATAGATAGATAGAGAGATAGAGAGATAGCTAGATAGCTAGCTAGGTAGCTAGATAGATAGATCATAGATAGATAGATAGTGAGATAGATAGATAGATAGATAGATAGATAGATAGACAGATAGATAGATAGATAGATAGACAAATAGATAGATAGATAGATAGATAGACAAATAGATAGATAGATAGAAAGATAGATAGATAGATAGATATATAGATAGATAGATAACTAGATAGATAGATAGATAGATAGATAGATATATAGATAGATAGATAGATAGATAGATAGATAGATAGATAGATAGATAGATAGGTAGACAGATAGATAGACAGACAGATAGACAGACAGACATATAGATAGATAGATAGATAGATAGATAGATAGATAGATAGATAGATAGATAGATAGATAGATAGATAGATAGATAGATAGATAGATAGATAGATAGATAGATAGATAGATAGATAGATAGATAGATAGATAGATAGATAGATAGATAGATAGATAGATAGATAGATAGATAGATAGATAGATAGATAGATAGATAGATAGATAGATAGATAGATAGATAGATAGATAGATAGATAGATAGATAGATAGATAGATAGATAGATAGATAGATAGATAGATAGATAGATAGATAGATAGATAGATAGATAGATCGATAGATGGATAGATAGATAGATAGATAGATAGATAGATAGATAGATAGATAGATAGATAGATAGATAGATAGATAGATAGATAGATAGATAGATAGATAGATAGACAGATGATAGATAAAGAGATAGATAGATAGAAGGATAGATAGAAGGATAGATAGAGAGAGAGATAGATAGACAGAGAGATAGAAAGATAGATAGATAGATAGATAGATAGATAGATAGATAGATAGATAGATAGATAGATAGATAGATAGATAGATAGATAGATAGATAGATAGATAGATAGATAGATAGATAGATAGATAGATAGATAGATAGATAGATAGATAGATAGATAGATAGATAGATAGATAGATAGATCGATAGATAGATCGATGGATGGATGGATAGATGGATGGATGGATGGATGGATGGAGTTGATGTATGAAACACCACAAGAAATGAATTAATGTGACACTAGAACACCTCTATGGTCACCATTAAATCATTGCCACTCCAAACTTTGAGAAATGATAGCCTAAAGTGAGAACTTTGCTTCTACATAAATTCCTAGTCACCGAAATGACATACCTTCAGTATTTAGCAAATTTCTCCTAGCTTACATATTATTTCTCCATGAAACTTTATAGGATAAAACTAGAAACTTTATAGGCTAAAACTAGAAGAGTAGAGCTTTCCAACAAGCTATCATATGCATCAAACGGACCTCTAGAACTCAAGTTATGGCCTTCACAAGATCACCCTGTATGACCTTCCAAAACTGGAAATTTTTGCCTGTTTTAGTATTCTTGGGTGTCTAAAAATAAAAATTCGATGCCTAGCATCGAATTTCAGTCAAGGTCGATGCCGGGCATCGACTTTGGGCTTTTTTTGGCTCTTTTTCTGCACCAGAAATACTCTCTTTTACACACACATGAAGAAGACCACTTGTATACTAGAAGTCGATGTCGAGCATCCACTTTATGCTGAAACTCGATGCTAGGCATCGAGTTGCTCCACAAACTTCATGTTTTAGAAGATTCAACAACAGGTAACACACAGAGAATGAAAACAATGACTTATCAGCCAAGATTCGATGCCAAGCATCGAATTGCTCAGAAAACTTGAACTTTTGAATTCATCACACAGTAGGCAAGCATGGAGATGATGGAGAGAGACTCATACACAGAACTTTACTCAGTTCTTTCTCATAGCTATGGAAACTCAGAAGTTTTACAGATGCTTTCTCACTCAGAGAAGCTCGACTATACTCAGTCGTATAAAATGAACTCCTTCTTCTACTTCTTCTCTGTCTCTCTCTCGCGTCAGTTGATACAAACTAACTTATATAGATTTTCTCATTCCCGTGATTTTAAAAACTTCTAGAACTAAAGTGAACTAACTTTACAAATATGATACACTTGTTGTCCCTTCACATAGGCATGGGGTTTTCTTCCTAAGATTTGACGTTCAAATATATGTCTAATTAGTGATTGTTTCTCCAACAGCTCCCCCTCAATCACTAATTGACATTCACTGTTTCTTCATATCATCTTCTTTTCTTTTACTCCTGCCATGCTTTTGAATCTGCTGGTCTTCACACCAACCAAGTTCTTTGTCATTATGTCTGCTAACTGATCTTTAGTAGAAATGTACTCCACTTCAATCTCCTTCTCCATTACCTTTTCTCTGAGAAAATGATACTGTATCTCTATGTGCTTTGTCCTTGCATGAAAAACTGGATTTGCTGCAAGATAAAGTGAACTCATATTATCTCCATGTATTGTAGGTGTACCTTGATCAATGCCTAAGCTTTTGAACAATGTCTGCATCCATATGACTTCCTTAGCTGCTTCCACAAGTCCTTTGTACTCTACTTCAGTTGATGATAATGCTACTATATGTTGTTTCTTTGAACACCAACTTACAAGCTTATCACCAATGTATATCATGTAACCATGAGTTGATCTTCTGTCATCTTGGTTACCTGCCCAGTTTGAGTCATTGTAGGCTCTCAACTTCAAATCTGATGTAAAAGGATAATATAATCCTTCCTTTATAGTTCCTTTGATATATCTGAGAACTCTTTGACCTGCAATCCAATGTGGGTCCTTTGGACAATGCATGAATTGTGACAAAACTCCCACTGCATAACTAAGATCAGGTCTTGTTAGTGTAGCATAAATCAAAATACCCACAAGAGATTGATACTTCCTCATATCTTTGTAGTCTGCACCATCATATTTACTGAGCTTGTGATTAACTTCAAGTGAAGTTGAAGCTTCTCTGCAATTTTCCATATCAAACTTCTTCAATAGATTCAAAAGATACCTTTCTTGTGATACATATATGCCATGATCTGTATAAGTGACTTCCATTCCAAGAAAGTATGACAACTTTCCTAGGTCACTGATCTTGAACTCTTTCTCAAGTAATCTCTTTACCTCCTTGATTCCTTCATCTGAAGTACCTGTGATTATAATGTCATCTACATAAATACAAATGTAGATTGTACCTTCCTCTGTTCTTTTGATAAGTAGACTTGAATCTGCTTTTGAACTTTGATATCCAAGTTCATTGAGATACTTCACCAGTCTATAGTTCCAAGCTCTTGGAGCTTGCTTCAATCCATACAATGGTCTTCTCAACCTGCAAACAAAATTTGGATACCTGGAATCTATAAACCCTTGAGGTTGTTCCATGTATACCTCATCTGATATGTATCCATTCAAGAACGCATTCTTTATATCCAATTGACTTAGAGTCCATCCTTTTGAAGCTGCAATAGCAATGATTGTCCTTATAGTTGACATCTTAGCTACAGGACTAAATGTCTCATCATAATCTATGCCATAGGTTTGGGCATAGCCTTTCACCACCAGTCTAGCTTTGTATCTGGCTATACTTCCATCTGCAAGCTTCTTCACTTTATAAACCCATTTATTTCCAATTACTTTCTTACCATTTGGTTTAGGAACAAGTTCCCATGTCTTGTTCTCCTCCAGTGCATTGAATTCTTCCTTCATTGCTTCTTCCCATTGCTTTTTACCTTTAGCTTCATCATAGTTATGAGGTTCTTCATCATCTTTCACCATATATGCATAGTTCTTCTGAGTTATGTAAGAAGTATCATAAGAATACCTTTCTGGTTGTCTTCTAGTCCTGCTTGACCTTCTTGGTTCACATTCTTCATAAGTGTCTGGATACACCTCTTCATCAAATATAGGAGCTTCTTCATTCCTTCTTGTTAATCCACTTCTGGATGTACTTGCTTGCATATAGTCTTCATCTCTATTCACCTGCACAATTGATTTTCCTTTCTCACATCTTCTTACCTCTTCTTCAAATTCTTCAGCTGTATGACTTTGATCTGCATACCAACTTTTCTGTTCATCAAATGTAACATCTCTAGAAACAATAAATTGTTTGGTTAGAGGATTCCACAATCTGTAACCCATCTGCTTTTCATCATAACCAATGAGCACATATTTTTCTGCCTTTGGTTCAAGTTTATGCCTAAGCTGTGATGGCACATAAGCATATGCAATTGATCCAAACACTCTACAATGATCTAGTGTTGGTTTCTTACCCCACTAAGCTTCATATGGAGTCATTCCATTCAAAGCTGCACATGGTAATCTATTCACAAGATATGTGGTTATATTTACAGCCTCAGCCCAAAGATAATTTGGACAGTTCTTCTCCTTTAGCATAGCTCTAGCAAACTCAACTAAAGTCTTGTTCCTTCTTTCTTCTACACCATTTTGTTGTGGTGTATACCTGCAGGTTATTTCTCTCTTAATACCTGCATTCCAAAGATAATCATTGAACTCTTGGGAGAAGTATTCTCCCCCTCCATCAGACCTCAGTCTCTTAAGCTTTTGACCTGTGACTCTCTCTGCATATGCATGAAAATGCTTGAAAGCTCCAAACACTTCTGATCTTTCCTTCAAAACATATAATGTTGTCCATCTTGTAGCATCATCAATGAAAAGAACATAATACCTTGAGCCACTGATAGATCCTTCTTTTGTTGGTCCCCATACATCTGTATGAATGAGCTCAAGTACTCCATCATGTTTGAATCCTTTCTTCTGAAATGGTAACCTGTGTGCTTTTCCCATTTGACATGCTTCACATTTATAAACCATATGTTGACTTTGCACATTTGGTAATCCTAGTACAGACTGATTAGCAACCATAGCTTTAATTCCTCTTTCATTGAAATGACCTAATCTCTTATGCCAGAGATCAAGTTCTATAATCACTGCTTCACCATGTGTGAGCAAAGCTTGACCAATGTTCCCTTGCACTCTTAAAGTAAAGAGTCTACCTTCTTTCTTACCAGAGACAATCTGATTATATCCATTCTCTGGATCTTCCACAAATACTCCTTCATTTGTAAACCTGACTTGAAAACCTTTTTCAACTATCTGTCCCACACTAATCAAGTTTTTAGGTATTGTAGGAACATACAAAACATTGGTTAGCAAATCTGCTCCACTCTTGCATTTCACTTTTCCAATTGAATGTACACTATGTCTTGTATTATCACCAGTTTGAACTGTGTGACTAGAAATGCCTTTTTCCAATTCTGACATCAATTCTATGTTTCCTGACAAATGATTAGAACATCCAGAGTCAATGTAAAATACCTTTAGATCTTCTTTATCTGATGTGTTGATTGAGTTCATCATCAATGATGTATGACTTTCATTATGTGTGTCATTTGCATAGTTGTAGTAGGTGGTGTTGTAGGATTGATTATGTCCTCAACTTCTTCCTCCACCTCTACCATAGCCTCCTCTTTGACTTTGTCTACCTCTTTGAAAATTACTTTGATATCTTCCACCTCGACCTCTGCTATTGTTGTTCTGATTCTGGTTTGATCCTTGTTGGTTGTGCCAACAGTCATGAGCCAAATGATTACTCAATCCACAGATCCAGCAAGCCTTCTTGTTGTTATTCTGATTACCTCTTCCTCTTCCAAAGCCTCTTGCTCTTCCTCTACCAGTGCCTTTACCTCTTGCATAATAAACTTGAGAACTCGACTCCTCTTCATCCTTTGCTTTACCTTTATCTCCTTTCTTCTTATTCTTCATGTACATTGCCCAACTTTGTCCTTTATCTCCATCTCCCTTCAAGTCTTGCTCATATGTGAGCATCAAACCAAGCAACTGATTCAAATCTGGAACATAATGATTTAATGAAAGTTCTGTTGATAATACAAAAGGTTTCCACCTTTCATCCCCTCTCAAACCTGCAAGTAGCTGAACAATCAATCTGTGATCTTCAACATCTTCATCTATGGATCCAAGACTATCTGCAAGATCCTTCATCTTAGTGACATAATCACTAATGGTTTGACTTGGCTTCTTCTTGAATGTTGTAAACTCTGACCATAGACTTGCTTTCCGTGCTTTAGTAGTACTTTGGAAATGATACTCCAATGCATTCCATATATCTTCAGATGATTCCAATCCTCTGATGTGTGGTAGCAAATGATCAGAGATTGTATTGTAGATGTATGCTTTTGCACTTGCATCCTTCTTCTGCCAATGCTTTAAAACATCAAGTTCCTCTTTCTTTGGTCGGATTTCAACTTCAAATACTGGCTTCTCTTCTTCACCTGTTACATATACCATGAGATCCTTACTCATAAGTAAGGCTTCCATTCTCATTACCCATGCGGGGTAATTATCTCTGTCCAGTTTGTCAATGGAGATATGATCTGCCATAGTTCTTTCCTTCTGCTACAACCTGTGAGCTTAAAAGATATAGGATAATACCTTTTGAAGTTCTTTTGTATGAGGATACTTTTGAAGTAACCTTTTGATGCCTTGTGTCTTCAAATGCTTCACGTTTCAAACTTTAATGGAAAACTTTACAAAACTTCTCGTACCTTTGTCGTCTTCTCCTCTCGAGAATCTTTCTGCTCTGATACCACTTGTTGATGTATGAAACACCACAAGAAATGAATTAATGTGACACTAGAACACCTCTATGGTCACCATTAACTCATTGCCACTCCAAACTTTG